>JAECUM010090645.1:0-42083 GCA_016617855.1 Megalonaias nervosa
TATATATATATATATATATATATATATATATATTGTGTGTGTGTGTGTGTGTGTGTGTGATTTTAAAAACCCTCTTTATGGATTTTATTAATTATCTGAAATCATCTGATTTGTGGGGACTAAGTTAAAGAAAAAAAGTTTCATTCGGCGAAAGAGACAAACATTTCAAATTGACATGACACGTCCATATTGTGAGATAATAACCACTGAAACTTGTATATAATTATATATTCTTTTGAATGCAATAACAGCTTTTAGTCCACGTACCAGTTTGGGTATAGTCTCGTACCCCTGACATGTTTTTGTTTCTTGATTCCACCGAAGTACGAGTTAACTAAATATATGGGTTTCAGATAATAGCCGGAACCAAATCCCAATGTTATATAAGGAAAACAAACATAGCAACTGTAGATATTAAAGTATAACTCACGACGCTATAATGTCTATGATTCATAATGAAATTATTTACATTTTGTTTCAGACGATTTTTTTCTTTGCTTAGTTTCTTTTTTATTAAAGTATCCACTTGTGTGCTTTGATATATCATACGTTCGTTGTCTGATTTGATACTCCATCCACGTCTCAATGATATCATCACAGAATCCCTTTATATATATATATATATATATATATATATATATATATATATATATATATATATACACAAACCTAGGGTATATGCTATTTGTAGTTAAGCCTCCTTTTATAGCTTTCTTAAATATTACTATTTGATTATTTGTTTGATTATTTGGAGTCAGTGTTGAAAATATATTTCTCAAGCTGAATAATTCGCCAACTACTAGGAGCAGTGATCATAATGTACATAATTCACGAGCCTTTATGGTAGAATTGATTTGTTTCGTAAAATGGATCATCTTTAATATATTCTAATGTAGAAGTGTCTGGACATTTGAGACAGTGATAATTAACTGGGTGTTTTAGTAATATGTTGTAGTACGTGGTCTGTCGCTTGGAAAGGCGTACTGATAAATCATACGAATGAGAAGCAACAAAAGCTAGGCAAGTGTGAAATTCGAGTCTCGTGAATTGGTGGCTGTCAGTTGATTAGAAGAAAATGATTTGTGGTACTAGCGCGTTTAAGAATCCTTAGTTGACAACGACTGTTATCTTGAAGTCATTGAAAATATGGGAAACATCAGTCTTAAACCAGGCTCAAGGAAGTGATTGACATTGTTCCGCTTGGTTACGAGTGATGCTGCAAGGCCTCTGCCGTGCTAGAACACACACACACACACACACAAATTATATATATATATATATATATATATATATATATATATATATATATATATATATATATATATATATATATAAATTATTGGATAAAATATTGTATAATTTTCTATTCTTCTCAACCTTGATGACACTTGATGCTTTAAGAATCATCAATGGACTTTGTAGACCTTGAAAGATAAACTCATAAGCGTGTTATTAAATTATGTCCGATCTTGTCCTTGTAATATTATTGCAAGCTTAGTCTTTCCGCCAGTTGACTATGTGAAGATATTTATGTCAGACATCAAAGCAAAATCTGTATCGAAACAAGCACCTAGGAAATGCATCTACAGCTTCAAAAGACACATTTATCTTGTTAGCATAACAAACGAATGATATTAAACTGCGTCGAAAGTGTTTCATTAGAGTTAAATTTTATTGTGTACTAAGGAATTTCACTTGATGTTAATCATTGTTGAAAAATTATTCGAGTGGAACATCATGTGATAAAACTAGAAAGCCTGTGTGGAAAAGTCATTTTAATTTTGCAAGCTCAGTACCTAATACGTTATACATGATGTTGTATGCAATTATTGACTTTGATATTTACTTTCTAAAAGGAAGATACGAACATGAGGTTCAAATGAAAGCAGACATAGAAGGTATATCAATGTATTTTATCTGTTAAGCTAGTAGTCCCCCTTCATGTGTCATTTCGAATAACATTCAACCGTTGACCCATTTATGATCAAATTTTAAATTTCAGAAGTTGCTATTAAAGGATCAGCAGTAAATCTACATAATAATTTAAATATAATAGTAAAATTACTCCAAAAAATATTAAAAAAATTAAATGTATGGTGGTATTATAAGTTTAACTTTGAAATGACATGTACAGTACTAATATTGAAATTACATGTACAGTACTAATATTGCAAGTACAGTACGGTACTATTATTATACGTGCAATACTAATATTACAAGTACGGTACTACAAGTTCAGTACTAATATTACCAGTGCAGCACTAATATTACATGAAAGGTACTGTTGTAACATTACAATACGATACTTATATTGCACGTACTGTACTAATATTACAAGAACAGTACTAATATTACAAGCAATGAACTAATGTTACAAGTACAGTGCTAATATTTCAAGGACGGTACTAACATTACAAGGGAGGGTACGAATATAAAAAGTACTGTACTAATATTACAAGTACGGTACTGATATTACATGTACAGTACTAGTATTACAAGTACGGTACTAATATTACAAAAACGGTACTAGTATTACAACTACAGTACTAATATTACATGTATGGTACTAATATTACACGTACGGTACTAGTATTACACGTACGGTACTAATATTACAAGTACGGTACTAGTATTACACGTACGGTACTAATATTACAAGTACGGTACTACTATTACAAGTAGGGTACTAATATTACATGTACGATACTAATATTACATGTACGGTACTAATATTATAAGTAAGGCACTAGCATTACAAGCACGGTACTAATATTACATGTAGGTACTAATATTGCAAGTAAGGTACTAATATTACATGTACGATACTAATATTACATGTATGGTACTAATATAAAATGTACGATGCTAATAATACATGTACGGTACTATTATTACAAATACAGTACTGATATTACGAATACGGTACTAATATTACAAGTACGGTACTAATATTACATTTTCGGTACTAGTATTACAAGTATGGTACTAATAGTACATGTACGATACTAACATTACAAGTACGGTACTAGTATTACAAGTACGGTACTAATATTACAGGTACGGTACTAATATTACAAGTACGGTACTAATATTACAAGTACGGTACTAATATTACAAGGACAGTACTAATATTTCAAGGACAATACTAATATTACAAGGACAGTGCTAATATTACAAGTGCGGTACTAATGTTACAAGTACAATACTAAAATCATAAGTACAGTGCTAATATTGCAAGTTCTGCTCAGTATATTCATCACGCCCTTATTTATTTATTTTTAATTATTAAATGGATAAACTCATTAGCTTGATACCAGTTCAGAACTGAACCAACGGCAAAATATTCAGTAGTTTGATATAAATATGGCGGTGGACCACCAACAGATTTTTTTAATTTTAGAGAGAAAGCGAAGAATTTACAAAGTCATCAATACTAGAATCGTATGTATGTATGTGTATGCATATGTGCATGTATGTATGTACGTACGTATGTTTAACAATGTGTAAGAGAAAGCTTTACTGCATAAATCTTTCTTTTTCTTTTTGAGGGAAGATGTTATGCATGTTTAATTTCTATCGTGTGAATAACCTTTGTCCGTAATTGAGGGTAGGAGTTTCGGCCTACCTGATTAATGTCATTACGTCAAAGATGGAAGATTATATAGTGATTAATAAATTTATATATCTGTCAGTCTTTAGAAAATTTATTTGTGTGTCACAATTTTACATTTAAAAATCTCATATCCTGATCCAGGTGGAATATTGGATAGATGCAAATCCCTGGCAATCAATTGATGAAATCAGTAACACTCTTACTCGCTGTTTCATTAAACGACTTTATCAACCGATCCAGCCTATTATTCATCAATGTCAATGGTATCAAAGTTCAAGACATGCTCTCCGTAATATACAACTATACATTTAGATCAATCATTCTGCAATCGATATTAAATGATAAAGACGAATCAATCAATGCACGAGTCGTATTATCAAGGTACAATTCAAAAAGTGTGTTCATACAAATAGAGTTTAAACAATACGGTGATAATTCCTAAGTTAAAACGATTTTATAATTGGAATCTATACAGATAGTTTCTAATGAGCAGAAGGCATTTAATATTATTTGTTTTCTGATTTGAAAAATAAATAAATGAAAATTCAATAGAAAACATTTATTTATAGGGACAACATGTTCTAAAATCCTCTGGAAGCTCTCACGACACCAGAAGGAAAATCATTTGTGGTTCGTTTCAAAGATAGCAAAAATTGCCACAGAATGGGGAATTTAAGATACTTTCAGTTATTACTGAAAGAACAGGCTGGCTGAAAAGAAGCATTAAAATCTAATAAAAGCTGACATATATAACCTTTCATTTGAATTTCCGTTTTAGAGGAAACAGACTGCAATGGTGGTTTAGAATAACACAGTATGACCGACCATCGGTGATTTACGAGTGCATCCGAAAGCCATAATTATCAGATTTGACTGGTCGCAATTGACAAAACTCCCTCTTAAATAACGAAAAATTTGGATAGCGAAATTATCATCTGTTGTATGTTACTTTCGTTTGCAATATAGGGTAAGGTACACATTAGCGTGGTTGCTGATAGGCCAACGTACACACTGGCGTGGTGGATGACATTTATCTCATGAAAGTCCTATGACATCAATTCCTTCATACGTCTACATGATTATATCAACATTTTAACGTCTCTTTATTACCATTTTAAAGACGAATATTAAAAAATAAAGTCTCTACATCTTCTTACGTGTCTAGGCTCGTACAAAAGAAAAGAGTGAAGCCAACAAGCTTTGTGAATTTAACTAGAATAATTTATTTCCCTAGAAAACAAGGTTAAAAATATGAAAAAGGACTTACGGTTTGTGAATCTAATCCAAAAATTAATCCTAAATTTTAAAAATATAAGTCCTATCACTAAAAAGTTCTAAATGAATCAAAGTTCGAATCCCGATGAAGTTCCAAGATGGAAGGAGATGACGTCCTCCAAAACCTGTCCTGTGTTGTCGTGTCAACCGTTACTTGTTGAATCACCAATTCCGGCTTTAAAATTCCGAATAATTTTCAGTAAATGTCTTCGTCCAAGAATTTTGATGAGCACTAGTTCTCCAGGGAAAATAAATTAATTTCAATAAAAATAAAAAACTCAATTCAAACTGGCAACAACAGGAACACCTTTGAGCCCGAAGGCATGCATTACAACTGACTAAAAACACTATGAAACATCACTTTAACTCCAACTTCAACGCAGAAGGGACGACGTGATAGGGTCACGTGTTCACTCTCTTTCGAGAAACGTAGTAACATCATATGTCAATTATCACGTCCGCCACGGACGCATTCGATTCTACTGAACGAATCTTACTATAAGATTCAACAATGAAAAAGAATTAAAAAGATGTTTATAACAGAGCTGACACGCAAGCCAAATATGACCTTGATTACGACCAATGATTTTCACTCTAGGAAAGAAATAAAAAAAAGTTGTTTATCAATTCTGAATCAAGGTCAGGAACTAGGTCAGCTAAAAATACAATGTAGCAATACTGGTTATTTACCAGGCCTGAACTGATTTTCCGGAAAAATGCCAAATCCAGTGAATAAAGTTATTATTACAATAACATGTAATGAAATAAAAATAAAATTAAAAAAGAAATTTAAAACTAACATACCACTATATTAAATTACATATACGTAACACTACCCGCAATAAAGAAAAAGAAGATTTATATAACAAACCTTTCTTTTTACGATATCTTAATTATACACGAGGAAAAGAAATTACATAAGAAGAACTCTTATGAATTATATAAAGTGTACATGAAATAAGATTTCTATACACGGGAAAGTGCATCTCCTATTAAAGTGTCTTTTCCTTTGATGTGCCTGATGTCAAGAATATTTTCCTGCAACAACAAACTCCACCTTAATAATCTTTGATTTTTGTTTTTTATCTTATCGATGAAAGTAAGGGGGTTCTGATCACTAAACACAACAATCGGAGAAGGAGCTGAACTAATGTAAACTTCAAAATGTTGTAATGCCAATATTAAAGCCAAACATTCCTTCTCGATTGTTGAGTAATTTCTTTGGTGCTTATTTAATTTCTTAGAAAAATAACACACTGGATGATCAACACCATTTCTATATTCTATAATCAATACTGATCCAACCGTAACATCACTTGCATCAACAAATAGTTTAAATGGTTGACTGAAATTTGGAGCTGTAAGAATTGGTGTACTTTTCAGTATGGCCTTTAACTTTTCAAAAGCCACCTGACATTTTTCAGTCCAAAGAAAGTAGTTTTTCTTGCTCAATAGGTTTGTCAGGGGTTCACCAATATTAGAAACATTGGAACAAAATTTCCGATAGTATCTAGCCATACCTAAAAATCACATCAGTTGCTTTTTACTGACAGGCACAGGAAAATCGGAGATAGCCTTGACCTTAGCATCTACAGGTTTAACTTGTCCATGTCCCACAATATGTCCTAGAAATGTTACACAAGCACGGCAGAACTAACTTTTGGATAAATTAACTGTCAAATGTGCATCAGTGAGTTTGTCAAAGAATTTCCGTATTGTTGCTAGATGTTCTTCCCAGGTGTCGTTGTAGATGACATCATCGATGTAAGCATTACAATTATCTAGACCAGAGATAATCATATTCATCAAACGTTGAAAGTACTTGGCGAACCCTTCATCCCAAACGGCATCACTTTATATTGATAAAGTCCATCTGGAATTTCCTTTGCCCTTTCCGTTAGTGGAATTTGCCAAAATCCTTTCAGAAGGTCAAATTTGGCATTTCCAATTTTATCAATGCAGTCATCGATTCTTGGTAATGGAAATTAATCTGTTTTTGTCACACTCTTCACCTTCTTATAATCAGTGCACATACGGAAAGTTTTATCTCGTTTCGGAACAAGTATACATGGTGAACTCCAGTCACTTTTTCTGGGCTCTATAAAATCATTCTCCAACAAATACTGAATTTCCTTTTTCAAGTATTCCTGTTTGAGAGGGTTCACAGGTGCGGAATTTATAATTTCAGCGTCATGAAAAATTTTGTTTGTCCTCATAGGAACATCTGGAAACAAGTGCTCATATTCAAATAATAACTATTTAAGTTCATTCCTTTCTCGTTGTTGTAAATGTAAAAGTTTCTGGTCCAGATTATTCATAATTTCCGAATTCCGAAGATTTGTCGCTCCAAAATCAGTGGAGTCCGATTGAATTCATTCACTTACATCCTCAGTGAGTGGGACAGGTACAACTAAATTAATTGCATGATTTACCTGGCTATCTCTTTTAATATACTGGTACTCTATTAATTTATTTAGATCAGAGTACTATTATTATAATTTAACTCATTCATTTTCTTCTTAACTTTGTAAGGGCCGTAATACCTAATTTGAAGACAATTTTGAAGAATGAGCAAGAGAGAAAGAACTGTATTACAAGACTCAAAAGTTCTCTCCATTAACGTTCTGTGAAACTATAATTTCACTTTTGACTTGAATTGCCGAGTTCAAATTCAAGCATTACTTGCTGGAAAATTCCAGATATAAATTTTGACCCTTGATCCGATTGGACAGATTTGGGAAGGCCAAACTGCTTTAAAAAAAATCTTTATCAAAGCTTTTACTATAGTTTTAGTTTTTATATTCCTCAAAGGAATTGCCTCTGGAAACCTTGTTGACGCACACATTATGGTCAACAAGTATTGGTTGCCTGACTTGGTCTTAGGTAAGGGACCAACACAGTCTACCATAATTCTGCTAAATGGTTTGTCAAATGCAGGAATAGGTTGCAGATGAACCTTATGTATCTTCTGATTGGGTTTTCTTACCATTTGACAAGTATGACAAGCTCTGCGTATTTACAAACATCACTTTTGATTTTTGGCCAATAAAAGTGAGTCAAGATCTTGTGATAAGTCTTATTAATCCCTAAATGACCAGCCAGAAGAGTTTCATGGGCCAGACTAAGTATTTCCTGTCTGTGAGATTTTGGAACTACAATTTGATAGTTCACTGACCACTCGTCACCAGCAGATACCTCGGGAGGTCTCCATTTTCTCATAAGAATTCCATTTTTAATGAAATAATAGACAGGTACTTCAGTGGCTTCAGTTTCACTAATGGCCCTCTGAACAAACAGGAGATCTCGGGATCTTTTTCCTGTTCGACGACAAGTGATTGTCGTTTGTCACGCTGATTATATAAAAGAGAATGAGTAGCTAAAAAAGGATCACTATGATCAATACCTTTTGATTGATTCAAACAAGAAGTGAAAGTGACTGCATCAAAAGCCTGACCAATACATGTGTCAGCTAAAGGAATACTTTCTTTATCGAAATCATTCTCAAGAGCTTTCTTTGTCATAGCTCTAGTAACTGCACAAGCTGGGTATAAATCAGGGTATTCTTTTTCAATAGGATTAACTTTCTGATCCAAAAGAAGGCTTGTCAGTTACAAGTGGATTAACTACAACCTTGTCTCCAGCTAGGTCGTTGTCTAGTAATACATGAATGCCCTCAACGGGTAAATAAGACATATTCCTACTGTCACAGGTCCTGAAACTAAGTCTGATGACAAATTTACACAATGGAGAGGAACATTAACAAAGCATCACTCTACTCCCTGAATGAGAACACTCTCATTAGAAAAAGACTTCTCAGAAAAAAGGCAAAGTACCTGATAATAAAAGACTGAGAAGCTCATGTGTCCCTTAAAATTTTAATAGGGATAGGATTGGCCAAATCACCCAAGAGTGATATAGAACCCTTCGACATGAATGGTTCATAATTCTCCATAATAAAATCAGACTGGGGTTTATTAGACACAACAAATGTATTGCTTACAATACATGACCGTGACCTTGATCTCTTAGAAATAAGAGCATTTGGGATAGGTCTATCTTGATTCTGATGCTTATATTTCAATTTGAAGCAATCAGAAATATCGTGTCCTTTCTTCTTGCAATAGGTACAGGTAGGAAGAGTCAATGATTTTGAATCAAGCTTATCAGAAGCTTGATTTTTAAAAGTTGTGCCAGACTGAGTTTTAGAAGGAGTCGTATTAGGCTGAAATACTTTTTTACCAGTAGACTGCTGAGTGAAAGACTTGCCTACAACAGGAACTTTATGAGTGAAGAAATACTCGTCAGCAGCACGAACAACATTTTCCAAGGTTTCGATCTGATGCTCTTCAAGATAAGTCTTAATGTCACTATGGACACAGTTCTTGAACTCTTCAAGTAACACAAGTTGTTTGAGACTTTCATAATCATGTTCAGTTTCCTTGGCCAAGCGCCATCTATCAAATAACTGCTCTTTTTCTCTTGCAAATTCGACATAAGTTTGTCCAGCTTCTTTTCTATAGTTCTTGAAGTTTTGCCGATAAGCCTCAGGGACTAACGTATAACCCTTTAAGATGCATTCCTTAACCAGATCATAGTCAGCACTTTGATGAACTGACATTGAATGGTAAATATTACTAGCTTTACCAGTTAGTACACATTGTAGTAACTGAGTCCAATGCTCCCTTGGCCATTTCAAATTTTCAGCAACTTTTTCAAAACGAGGAAAATATTTGTCTACTTCCTTTTCCCTGAAAGGGGGCAAGAACCTGATATTCTTTGTAACATCAAAACTTGAATTTGTATGTGGAGTGGAAATGTGCCTTTCACTTGCCAGCTCTATTTCTTTTAACTTAATTCCCTTTCAGCCTTCTCTCTTTGCAATTGCATCTCTCTCTCTCTCTCTCTCTCTCTCTCTCTCTCTCTCTCTCAAATTGTAACTGCATTTGTTTTTCTTCCTTCTGTAACTGCATTTGTTCTTTTTCTTTCTGTAAATGCATTTGTTCTTTTTCTTTATTCAATTGTAACTGCATTTGCATTTGTTTTTCCTCTTTATCTTTCTGAAGTTCAAGCTTCCTTAACTCTAATTCCATCTTGTATTTTAATTTTAATTCCTTTACTTTTATGTCAGAGTTTGATACAGACTTACTGATCGAAACCAAAACACTTTTATCGAAAACATTCTTGTCTACCAAATACTGGATCAAAATGTTTTTTATTTCTTGCTTCGTTAAAGAAGCTTTTGCCTCAGAAAGATCGTATTTTCTGGCAAGTTCAAGCAATTCATCTTTTATTTCAAACAATCCAACTGCTCCTGAGTAGGACTAGAAAGAAAAGTCTCCACTTTTGATGGCATTGTGAAAAAACCTGTTGATTTCACTAAACATTTCAAATAAAATATGAAATAGTACTTGGGATTTATAAAATTCTGAAAACTAGGGAATATAAGTTTTAAAAAACCATTTTGTGAAATATTTTAGCCAAAATTCATATATCCCGGACGAGCCCCGAAGTTTCTTAGTTACGTGTCTAGGCTCGTACAAAAGTAACAAAGAAAAGAGTGAAGCCAACAAGCTTTGTAAATTTAACTCAAATAATTTATTTCCCTAGAAAACAAGGTAAAAGTATGAAAAAAGATTTACAGTTTGTGAATCTAATCCAAAAATTAATCCTAAAATTTAAAAATATAAGTCCTATCACTAAAAAGTTCTAAATGAATCAAAGTTCGAATCCCGATGAAGTTCCAAGATAGAAGGCGATGACGTACTCTATAACCTGTCATGTGTTGTCGTGTCAACAGTTACTTGTTGAATCACCAATTCCGGCTTTAGAGAATTTAAATCAGCACTAGATGAAGTCTCCAGGGAAAACAAATTAATTTAAATTAAAAAAAAATCAATTCAAACAGGCAACAACAGGAACACCTTTGAGCCCAAAGGCATGAATTACAACTGACTAAAAAACACTATGAAACATCACTTTAACTCCATCTACAACGCAGAAGAGACGACGTGATAGGGTCACATGATCACTCTCTTTCGAGAAACGTAGTAACATCATATGTCATTCATCACGTCCGCCACGGATGCATTCGATTCTCCTGAACGAATCTTACTATAAGATTCAATAATAAAAATTAAAAAAAATTTAAAAGGTTGTTTACAACAGAGCTGGCACGCAAGCCAAATATGACCTTGATTACGACCAATGATTTTCACTCTAGGAAAGAAATAAGAACAAAGTTGTTTACCAATTCTGAATCAGGAACTAGGTCAGCTAAGAATACAATGTAGCAATACTGGTTATTTACCAGGCCTGAACTGAATTTTCCGGAAAAATGTCAAATCCAGTGAATAAAGTTATCATTACAATAACATGTAATGAAATAAAAATAAAATAAAAAAAAAAAATTTAAAACTAACACACCAGTATATTAAATTACATATACATAACAATCTCTAGGTCTTATAACTAAACCACATTTTGTGCTTCTTCATGCGGTACTATCGGATATAATTCACCCTCTAATTGTAATGGGGGTGGAAGGAAACGATGGCAAAATCAGAAGTTAAAACACATCACTGCTTTCACAAGATGTAATATGCCGGCTATTAACGTATAAATTATATTTTGCTTCATTTTTGTCTTGCGTATGATTCAAAGATAATAAATATAAAGTTCACCATGGAACTCCAACCTCCACTCATAAATTCACTTTAGCATTAATTATATTAATAATATCATCATAAAAACAGAAGCGACTTAAGAAAACTTAAGATTGGGATGATTGAAGCTGTCTCATTAAAATACACTTTAACGTATTATTTAAACTATTTTACCGTTTCCGACCAGAGCAGCAAATCTATTTAAGCAAAAAAAAGTTTTTACATTTGCGATGAGGCATGTAAATTTGTAGAAAAGCGAAACAGCGGCAAGTCAGCAATGTTGAGTGCAAACATATATGGCAAATAATTCTTGTATCTAAAGGATAACACAGTTTCAATTTATTGCTCTAACTCCTTTATCCTACTGCCAGTAGAGCTCACTAAGGAGCACATGAACATGCGTTGCATGGTATGATGGGAAATATTTTATTATTCTTGTTAACATATAATGATACTTTTTTAACATGCAATAAATATACAAAATGGAAAACAAATTAGAGAAAATTATATATATATATATATATATATATATATATATATATATATATATATATATATATATCAATGATTAGAAGTGGAAACGTCGTACTATCACGACTAACCTATAAAATATTTGTACTTCTTATATTTATTCAGAAAGGGTATATTTTATTTGTATTATGCATCTGAAGGAGGAAAAATAGTGATTTTGTTTTATACTCTGTCCCAAAGAAGTTTACACTAGTTATGAGCTAGCCGTATTACTACAGCGATAAAAAATGTTCGAAAGTTTCTTGTACATTAGGTCAATAAGATTTTACAGTTTTCTCTCTGGCTTTAGATAGTATCCTTTACACGGAAAGAATAGAGCGGTTATATTTCAATAAAGCTTTAACACATTAGTACGTTGACCTGAATGGTTGTAGCATAGCGACATCCAATCCGACACCGTGCAGTCCGTAACATCCACTAACTAAAGCTGTCGATGATGGCGAATGTACCTGTATGGGTTAGCGCCTTTATTTTTGGCTATTTTTCAATCAAACGTGAATCACGTAGCCATAACAAGCTTTCGGTCGGATCAATAAGAGTCGCTTCACCCTAATTTCTGTTTTCAATCAGCATTCGTCGATGTCTATGTTATTCGTTGCTGTCAAAAACAGGTGCAAGTATAACGAGGTAAAATCGTTAAATAACCAAGTTTTTATATTATATTTAATCTAGATTTTCATGCAAAACGGATCTTTTCTCTTTGAGTCAGTGTACGATGTAACTGGCAATGAATATTGAATGGAAACGGTGATGTTTTTTGATCAATTAGCGGCAATTTGCACAATTCGTTTGGATTTTTTTTTTTTAAAAAAAAATCAGCTTATTGAGGCTTACTGGAAGTCTGCTCATTGCTTCACCGTATACTCGTAAAATGTCGGCTCACTTATGGATTGTTTATACAAGAGAGAGAGAGAGAGAGAGAGAGAGAGAGAGAGAGAGAGAGAGAGAGAGAGAGAGAGAGTTAATAATAACATATTCTAACATATCGGTCTACGTAAAACTGGTATCGCGAAAAAAAGTGGCACCACCACTGTGACGATATCACTTTTGTTTGTACTTTCATTGCTCGTTTAAGAAACATATCTGCAATTAAATAACCTATTTTTCCATATTAATTCAGTTTTGCCGCTTTCTATTTCTCTACCTCTCTGAACAATACGAACACTTTGAAAATGTGTCTACGTTATGCACTTATATGTATTGTGAACTAACAAGATGTCAATCAAATCGTGTCTAACAAGAAACTGAAAACCACAATAAATAGATTTCAAATATTAATATTTATTATTACTATTAAAATTTAGAGATATTTAATAAACCTATTTAAAACAATTTTCCACAAGAATCACCTGACCATGCAAATTGACCGGGACTGAACATACCAAGACCTGTTTCTATTCGATATTTAGTGTCACCTATTGTCAAAATATCTCATTAACGCTATGATAAACCACTACAGTTCAACGGCAAAAGCCTCGATGAAATATAATAATAAAACATTTAGTTAACTAGCTATCATCACTATCATCATCCATATGTTTGTAGACAATGGATCGTTCGAGCATGGATGTATGTTTTTGTTGGGGTGGGGGTGGGGGTTAAACAGAAAGCAAGCGACTATCAAAATTTGGTCGACGTGTCTGTAGCTGTACAATATTGCTAGCTTCTCCAGGAAACATAGTTCACGTTAAAATAGAAACAGTATAAAATGAATAAAATATATACATAAATAAGTATACAAATCAAAACATGTCAACTCACAATCGTGCAAATCTTTCGTACTCTAAAGGCTGCTTTCGGTCTGTGATGGGAGGTCTTCACCCACCCAAACGGTGTTCACTCTCAATCAACTCTCATGAAATATGTTAATAACAACTATAAACTACAGTTTTAGAATAAAGAACAGTCATTAATCAATGATACACACAACTAAAAGTATTAGATGTAGGAAATTATCTCTACAAACACATACTGTACTAAATTAATTTAAATTTTAAAAATTTCGTTTTATCGCCGCAGTAATTCGGCTTTTTGTCGACAGTCATGCAAATTGCCGTTTTTCACCTTTAGATATATAATGAAGAGAAAATCAACTTTTTTAATAGATACGAAGAAACATTTCACACATTAAGTGAAATTATTTCATTTTATCAATCGATGCTTAGCCACTTCTAACACAACAATGTTTCCATCTCATATTTTTAAACATCCCCTTTATGTACAAAGCAACATAGTACGTCTTTCTCTCTTTCTGTCCCTCTTTTGCCAACAGTGCGAAAGCAATTGCTAAGATAGTAGGCTATTTACTGGATAAAATGATGACATATATTTAAAAGTACTTCAAACAGAAAAGCGCATGTTGTGTTTAAGACTGTCTTCAAACGTATCGGTTGGCAGAATTGGATTGTGTCTAAATAGTTTAGTTTCTTGATCGCAACTAATATTTTAGCTGTAATCGCCAAATCCAGTTTTCTGCAAACCGCAGAAATGGGTTTAAATATCTTTTGTTTTATGCACTGCCTATCACTAACAATTTATGTCCCATTATTGTGTAGCGCCACATTTTGGAAACTGCCAAAAGTCAGCAGTGTCGGAAAATCATTTGAATAAATGCATAAAGACTCCCTCGTGGCGGATATTTCCACTTTTAAAGCTGAAATGTCGTAGTTTACAACCTGTGTGATTAATTAAGACACAAATTACCACGCCTAGAAGAATCATCTTAGATATCCTAACTTGCTTCTTGCCTGGACTTATCATGCTAAAAGAAAGGTACTAAAAATCCAGCTATGCTTTTAAGTTCATATCACGTTTCAATCAAGCTATTTGAATCTTCTGCTTTTTATTCCAAATGCAGTTAAATGGTCATAAAGTAGAAGCATCGTTGCCAAGACAACCAAAAAGCAAAGTCACTACTCTGGAGTCCAACCTTTGCCATTTATAGAGCATGTTATAACTATCTTGAGAAATTGAAAGCCGAGGTTTCACAGTCAATGAAAGAAAAGCACAAAAAGAAGACAATGGTGATTATGTCTTATCAGTATGGCATAAATCTGCCAATAGAGATGAAACAATGTCTTGATAATGATAGGAATATCACAGGTTTAATTGTAAATATTAACGAGAATCCCCCTGCATCGACTGAAGAATATTCCACATTTACACTTTACTGATTCAAGCATTATGATTTGTCTATGCGAAACCGTTACAAACGTATGTTCTGGGAAATAAAAGCAGTTACATGTTTTGTCTCCATCATTCTCGATTGCAAAGCTGTGTTCATTTGAGATTTGATCGGATTTCATTACATGCTGACCTGTTCCTCATGGTTGAAACTGTACTGATAATAAACAAGGGTATACAAAACTGATTTGGCATATGAAATCTTAGAAAATAGACAGAATTTGGAGAAGTCGTAGTGTTTAAGACCATGAAAAGATCTATAACGGGAAACTGTTTTATATTGTGGTCATAACACATTGTTTAGATATTAGTTTTCTGTGTTGATTTTATTGGTTTGCTCATGATATTTTGGGTGCACCTAGCAAATTTAACTTAGCACCAAACGTTCTCATATAAATTAAGGCATAGCTGAGCTTAAAACATAAATGGATAATTGCTACTATCTTCCTTTAATAGATAAAAGTTGTAATTGTCATTTCCATAGTCTTTTAAAATATATACATTTGCACATTTATTTTTAATGTTTTATGATGTGTCAACAGATACTTGAAAAGAATAGGTAATATATTTTACATATTTATGTGGATACATGTTCCAGGCAAATTATGTAAAAGAACAAGAATGCTGAACATTTGATACATTTTAATATGAGTGGCTCAAAGTTAAATTTTATAAAATATTTTAAAAAGGCTCAAACAGTTTTGACTAATTTATGTGCAGGCAATGTCGACTTCTATAAATTGTTCTATAATTTTTTAATTATCTGCATTTCTGTTTTGAAGATCTATTAGACTTGCTGAAACGTCTTTAGTCATTACACTTTCCATGCATAGACACATTCTCTGCTCATTTGACTGAGACAAGCTTCACGAATACTTTGAAAAAAATGATTATGGTAAAAGGAGCAGACTACTTTTGATATAATGTAAAAAAAAAAAAAAAAAGAAAAAAAAAAAAAAAAAAAAACCCCAGAACAACAACAACAGAATTGTGCGCGAACCTGGTTGTTGAAAGTTACTAAGTCTGCGAGAGTTATTAGATAAAGAACTTTTTATTGTTTTTATTTAAGTTCTGAATTATTTTAACAATGATTTATTTTTCAGTGCAGTTTTAGCTAGAATAAGCAAATGATTCTATTAATTCAACTTTAAATGACAGCGATTTTTTATTTGTCCCTAATGTATATGGTCTTTTACTTACCTTTTCTATGTTCCAAATAATACTTTTCTCTTTGTTTAATTTTTGCAAAATACAAATATAACCTTATAAATTGCTAGTAATTATAAGATGTTATGAATAAATTCTATTATATACAGATCAATTTATTTCGGTATTTTTGCATACTAAGCCCATTACAAATAAGTTGCATAAATCCAACAACTTAACACAATACATATAGCGAAAACCGGCACATCAATAAATCTAGTTGAAGTTTTATTTTATTTTATTACTTTAATGATCAACGTTAGATGAGTCTATAGCCAGTAATTATAGTCCTTTGATTTTCTTTTAGAGTGTACTATTATTATCGGCATGGGTGACCAGGGCCATAGAGACCGATCACGGGCCCTGGGGTAAGAAGCACCCGGGCCTCTCCTAGTTCTTGTTCAAACAAAATTTCTATTTTATAAACTTAAAAAGTGTTGTTCGGCCTGGGCCCCTTTACGGGCCCAGGCCCTGTGGATATATCCCCCGGTTGTCTTCCCCCCCCCCCCCCCCCCCGTCGGCCCATGGAGCAAAACAGTTGTCAGGTTTTGAAGGTCGTGGATGACATGTCAGCTACGTCACACCATAGGCTATAAAGAGCGGCAGTTATTTGGTTGCGGAAGAACCCGGGAAGAATCACTGATCCACGGGAAGCTACTGGCAAGCTTTGTCACAGACCCACGTTGGTCGGGCCAGTACTCGAACAAATGCCGATAATAGGGAGATGTGTGAGTGATCTGTAAAGGCGACCATTCGACCACCCAGGACCCCACAAATGTACAAATGACTGATTAATCTCTTTGGAGTGTAGTCCGCTTTCTCCGACCTTGTGAGCCCAGTAGATTCTTCTTCTTCTTGTGAAATAATCTAAAACCTTGCATAATCTAGAAATCTAATACCTCTCATTGCAACAATTAGTGGTGTTTTTGTCCGAGACATAATGTGACTGGATTCAGAAGTCAGATGTTTTACTCGAACACATACTGACAGTGTTCATCATTATATGGGAGAGAGAAAGAACTGGAATTTGGGAATATTATATATCTCTGTTCATCTTTTTTTTTTTCTCGCCTGTGTTTCCTTCTTGTATACATAATGTACTCAAGCTTATAAGTTTTCCGATACACATTTCTATTCAAACCATCCGTCTTTCTTGATTAAACAGGCAATACTTAACACACTCAACCAGTAGTAATTGTTATTTTTGGAAACTTCAGACCAAGAAATAACCATCAAGATATACACCGCACCATGATAAGTATTTTAAGAAGCGGTAAGCACACCCGACATGATCGAAAAGTGTCACGAACGGAAATAACGGTATTTAAATACTTGTGTTCTTCTGATAGGGCAATCATGCTAAATTAAATATCAGACCAAAGACCATGCCCAGTGGCGTAGCTTGGGGAGGGCGGGGGGTGGGGACAGTTGTCCACGGGCGCCATTTGCCAGGGGCGCCAAAATGAGGAAAATACAACTATTCGTTATCTCAGATGCACTCGAAGGGGGCGCCAAGTTTATGTTTTGTCCCCGGGCGCTAAGTAAGGGGGCGCCAAGTTTACGTTTTGTCCCCGGGCGCTAAGTACCCTCGCTACGCCACTGACCATGCCTGTCCTCCTCTTTACCAAAATGAATGGAATCTCCATAGGGTAAATGAGTTCCTTTCACAACGAAATTACTACAGTAAATGTAAGTACTTTCAACACCGGGTATCAGCAGGATAATCTAGTGCAACCAGCTCATAAGGGAACATCCTGCCAACATGTGAACAGGGTAGTTGAGTATTTCTTTTAAAAAATGTCGTAAAGATCAAAGAGGTCACTAGGTCCAGCAGATACGTTAGCTTTGCATTCTAAGGTTTCATATTCGATATGGCCAAGCACTTCAATAATTAGATAAGAAGTGGACAAACAAAATAGCGGCTGAGAGAACACAGATGTACATGCTTGCATTACATGTATTGAACCATAAAAGAACTAAAGACTGATCCAGGAAGCCGGCGGAGCAGGCTCACGCCTTTCCCGCAACTTTCCCTCACGAAAAATGAGCGCAAATGCGAACGTTTCCTAGATAAAGTTTTCATTACAGTTAGATGGTTAAAAGTATGCCCTGTGAACATTTAAAATCCCGGAGCTTCCTGGCGGTCCGTCCCCTTGGAGCCCCAGCAGGAGTTCTATCTTACAGACCCATTTGTCTACCACTTTAGCCCCCCCACCACCACCACACACACATATACCACTACTACCCCAAAACGATATTTCTGGATTCGTCCCTAAGAACAAAAAGACACCCCACCCCACCCAAAAAAAACGTTATGATCAATACGTGTTTTAAAACAGACACTACATTAAGTACCTAAACAATAATATCAGCAGTAGTGATATAGTTGATAAAGGCAGGTAGATGAAAGGAGACATTTCTAATGAACATTTAAATATAAATGGAATGAAAAGTTAATACATAAATATGTCGATTTTACATGGGAATATAATAACTTATCTATCGGTATCTAATAAGTATGTGAAATTTTGTGATATTTAACAACTTACTAAATTTGTATGTATTAATATTTCTGATATATATATATATATATATATACTGCTCTTTTCTAACTCTTCTTTCTTACTCCATATACATATATATATGCTGCATACCGCCTTAACCAGCAATATATATATATATATATATATATATATATATATATATATTTCAGTGAAATATTGATACTGAATATATGGTAAAATTCATCACCAAATCTTGTGAGGCACACAATTCACTCTTTCTTTCAGATATATCGAAATTTTACCATCTTCCAATTTTAAATGGATATTTATGATTCGTTACAAGGAACTTTGTTAAAGTTTCTATATTTCTGTGGCATGCTTGTTAATAATGTTTCAAAATTTAAAAGATTGTGTTTTGAAAATATCCAACAAGATTTGGTTTTAGATGAATGAAATACACTTCTATGTCAAGTTTATATATATATATATCATCTTTCCGTCTCACTGTGGCTGTTTACTTTAACAATCAACCGACGGAGTGACTGAAGTAATCATAAATTATTCAGACCGAAATCATACAGAATGTGTTTGATAAAAGGAAAATCATTTAAAACTGCATATACCAGCAGCAGGCTTGTGCAGCATAATGTCATACACTGTATACTAATTTTTAAATTGTACTAATTTTTTTTTTTTTTTCTAGTAAGAAGTCCTACTCAAAATATAACATTTTTAATTTTGATTTTAAAAATACTGTTAAGAAAATTTCCAGGCTCTCTATATAACACATATAATGGAGTACTTTGTTCTTAAAATCAGCGTGTACTTGTTCAGTAGCAGAACCATCGCTAAATTCCAGATCTAACATGCATGTAACAGCGGTAAAACAGCATTTTCAAAAGTTTCAACTGTAAATGTAGCTGTAAAGAAACATTTCTTATTCACTTGCATAGGACAAGCAATGCATTCCGTTATCTTGTTCAGTGATTATATTTTTGACGACTAAAATGAACCATTTAAAAAGTACGCATACAAATAAACACCTATCATCTATTTCCAGTGGTGTGTTTCCAAATAGAAAATAGGAATTGTTTGAATGCCTTAAACCAAAAATTAAAATATATATTTCTTTTCAACTTTGACCATTTTCATTTTCATTTGAATCAAAAGCCTGGTTAAGTTCTTTGGAGTATTTATAAAACACATTATTGCCTATATCCGGAATACTTTTATTTTCTCTAATACTCTTAATTAATTTTCAATATTGTTTTGGTCTGACTTACATAGCTTCTTTCTTTATTACTAATTTCAGCTTTACGTTTGCTATACAACTTTTACATTTGTTAGATTTATTTATTCATTTAAACGGTCAACTTGCTTGATATAATTCAGTTTCTGGCTCAAATGTTTTGTATCGCTCTAATCTTCGTACTAAGAGGTAGTTACGCATTTCACACACATGCATTCCTTTTTACCAAACAGTTTATACTGCATGTCCTTTATATCACTAGATATTTCTCTACAACCAACTTTTCTCAGCCAATATTTTAGATATATCGGAATCAAACCACACAATTCTGTCAAACATAGTCTGGTCTTGACAAAAATATTTAGTAAATCGTTTATTAAATCTATTAAAATTAGTGTTTTATGAAAAAGCAAAAATCTGGTTGGAATATGTACATCAGAAAATAAAATTCAAATTCATAAACTTTGAATTCAGAGACATACTAAATGCCTTTAACTGACGACACAACATGATCAAGAAATAATGCATTTGTTTTACACGTGAACCGACCTACATTTTTATTACTTCTCATACGTCGGTTTGGTTTAGGATGAGTAGATTCATGGACATCTACATTTTAAGTAATCATGGACATATCAGTAGTCTTTGCATCCCTTGATTTTCGATGGCGAGCAATACATAATCTATATAGCCCAAAACAACTGGAATTTCAACATCAACCTCCAGACTTGTCACGCTGTTTCAAAAGCATTACAGACATCGTGATTTGAATCTAAAAAATCTGGACTATTTGAAGTGCGTGCATTCAAGTCACCTGTCAAATAGACAAATGCATATTTTGCTTTCATAAAAGTGATTTCCATTTGCATTTCTTCGTGCAAATCAAAATATTGGAATCTATAACTTTCATCACGAACCGTATATCATCGCGTATAAATCGGATCCAACTGCACAATCTGTAGACCCAGATCTGCGGTCGAATCATGCTCAGATATATCTGGGTCTATGCAGTGTATTAGGAGTAATCAGTAGAATAAACAACATTCGGCGCTGTATGCGATGATAGGTCAGTGTCTGTGTTGTTTCCGGCTGGACTAGACGTTTAGCCATGTATGTACAATACATATACCACACCAAATATAATATATTAAATAATGTTTTAGTTTAAATATATTTAACTGTCACTTTATAGACAAATGGGATTGGTCAAGAGTTCTAACAATTTAAATTAGCCCTCTCCTTGCATAATACAAGTATTAAAACATATTTTAACATGACAACAGCGACTAATAACGAAACATGATGTGTGTGTGTGTGTGTGAGAGAGAGAGAGAGAGAGAGAGAGAGAGAGAGAGAGAGGAGCACAATGAGAGCAATCGCGATTTGAGTAAGTTATTGAAATCGTCCGGTATCGGTTATATAATTGCAATAATGTTGTAGAATTCTGTATTTTCATTTGCATCGCCCTCTCCTGAAAGTATTTAATCTAAGCTAACAGCTGAAAATGGCACTGAGAGTAATTTCTTCTACTCGGTTCGTTGCTGACTAGGGACAGAGCATGAAGAAATGCATGATGGTTTCAATCCCATCGCATGAACTAAAATGGGTGTTGACAAATTGAACACGATAATGATCGACTTTTAATGAGATTACATTATATCGTAATCTAGTATTGACAATATCTGGTTTCGATGACTAAAAATAGACAGTTTACTTGATATGATATTTGGACATAAACACTTTATCAAAGCACTGTAAGACATGCAACACTGAGTACCCTGTTCAAGATTGTTCCATAAGGCAAGCATTGATGTTTCAAAAGATGATTTGGTAGAATTTATCTTGAATTTGAAAATGACTATAGGCTATAATTTGTTTGTCCATATACACGGGGAGAGTAATTCAATGAGATAGTCCGGAGTTTGACTCGTTTAATGCTGTAGAGTGTTAATAGCTTTTTCGTTTTCGTCTAGACTGCCGAGTTTCCAAGATTGTTTAAAAATAGAAAGATTGTCTAATAGTGTATTTTGGAAGTCTTGTAACTATTCTTGCCTTGTTCAGCTTTAGTTTTTCCAGTTTTACTGAATCAATCAGCGAACATCCATCCCAGACTACTGTGGCATATTCCAAGATGGGCCAAGATTTGCCTACTTATTTTAGAATTTAGCTTCAGAAGATGGGCTATTCGAGAAGATGCTGTTTTCAAAATTATATCAATGTGACAAGTCCATGAGAATAGATATCCTTAAGACCAGCATTTTCAAAAACAGGTTCATGAATATTTGTTACATGCTTGTTCATGAGGCTTTATCAGATCATTATTCATTACAAGTTCTATTCAGCACAGTATGAGAATGAAAAATGCAGAAATGAGTCATCTGCAAAGACACGGGTGAGAGAGCTCATACCATCGGCAATATTGTATACATAAATTCGAAAACAAGAGTGGCCCAAGTACGGATCTTTTTTTACGGAACATTTATAATCTTTCTCGTGAAGAAGTATCGTGCAAATATGACGATTTGTTTTCTGTTTTTAAGATAATTTTCAAACCATTTTATCAGATTACTTGAAACAGCGTATTCGTTCAGTTTAAACAATAAGCCTCTGTGCCAGACCTGATCAAAAACATTTGATAGATCAAGAAATACAATAAAAGAAATGTGAGATTGTTCCAGTGACTTGCATATATTCTGTTACATTTCGATAAGCTGAAAAAGAGCGTAGTACCAGGAAGGAATCCTGATTGATACTTATATAAAAGACAGTTTTTTAATGAAAATAATTATACACTTGTTTAAATATGAACTTTTAAAAACTTTTTGAGACATATTATATAGAGAGATTGGTCTATATTCGGAAGCCTGGTGTACATTCCCCTTTTCAGGGAATACTGTTTCAGATAGCATAAAACCCAAAGAATATAGTCAAAAGCAGTCAGTACTCATTACTTCACAGATGAACTTGAATTATTTTCTGATAATAACGTAATTCCATAAGTAGTAGTATATGGGGGCGATATGGCCCCACGTAGACCGTAATGTTAAAAACAGGTCCCGGCACTATGGCCCCAAAATTTATAGCCCCACGTAGACCTCTATGTTAAAAAAGGGTCCCGGCACTATAGCCCCAAAATGTATAGCCTCACGTATACTTCTATGTTAAATTTGGTCGTTTGTACCGTAGCCTCAAGATTTATAGCTTCACGTAGACTTCTATCTTAAATTTGGTCGTTTGTACCGTGGCCTCAAGATTTATAGTCTCACGTAGGCTTCTGTGGTAGAAGAGGTGGTTTGTACTTTGGGGACAATGGGAATTTAACATGAGAATGTCAACTGGAGGTCAATGGAAATTGAACATGGGTAATGTCGTGGGGTTTATAGGGTCAAAACTATTTATAGGGTGAAATGTATTTATTGGACAAAGGGTTGAGAGAGACAAACATAGACATACAGAAACAAACAAATACACATCCAAACACACAGAAAAGGGGACAGAGATGTTGCAAAGAAATACTCGCAGACAGAATAGAGACTCCAAAAGAAAAGACTTTTGTATGGGTACAAACATTTATTCAAATATATACATGGGCTCTACGGCCTGTGCTTTGGTTTAAGCACTGTCCATTTAATACATACAAGTTATCTATTTCTTGGTTCTAGAAACTACTTTTAAAAATTAAAGTTCATGCCTTCAAAAAACATATACAACGTATATACATTTCATAAAAGAATGACATTTTTCATGCTACAATTAATGTCCATTTTTGAGAAAAAGCTCAAACAAGAAACAAACGATCCAACTGGACAAAATTCGTGCTTTTCTTTTTATCAGTCACGCACGTTGTTTTCAAATCTGGTCAGCTACTACTTGTGTCCCAGCGTAGATGTTTTCCATCACATACTCCCTTTCATCTGTAAATCTGTGCTAGGTAAACTTATTTACAAGCAGATCAATGGTGGTTATTGTCTTCTTCCCATGGAGGCACAACGTATGCCATATGAATGGTCACTTTTCCATCGGTGATGTCAAATTTTTCACTCATCGTCTGCATCGTCGAAGCAATAGCCCTCAATAGTTTGGAAGAAGTTAATTCTGCAGGTGTGCTAAACCCGAGACATACAGGAGAGTTCAAACTTTCGTGATACATAGATAGGCTCAAACGACCTTGAGTTCTGACTTGGCACTGACGTTTGAGTTCCTCCAACAGTGAGTCAAATAAGTCCGTAATGAAACCTGCTGCTTTCTCGGCTGGAACGTCAGGCGCAAAGTCTTTAAATTTCACCGTGTAGGTGTAAGTTGTCGTCCTAAATTTTCTCGAAGTCGCTGTCTGAATCATTTGGATGCTAAAATACTCCTTTAGGTCTACTGAATCTGTTTCCTTTTTGGACGCACTTTGCTGTGAGGGTATGGTAGTGAAAGTGGTCAATGATGTTTGTTCCTTCTCTTTTTTCATCTGCGTAGAGTGATTCATCTTTCTTGGTGTTTGTCCTCGCAATGAAGTGTCGTTCTTGGAAGTGGTCCCTCTTTTATACTGGGTGATATCAGCATGTCCATAAGGTAAAGTCTTGTGGTCTGGAAGTCGCACTGGTTTCACGTAGTTTGCCATGGCGTTAGTAAATAAACAACTAAGATGTGGTACTGCGTTGGTGATGTGATCGTGAGGCACAGCATCGCACTCGAGTTTCTCGTTGGACTTGAGTCTTACGCTTGATACTTGCTGTTTGAAAATATTCATCTTTCTCGCTTAGCAATGGTAGTCACAATGAACTATCGACCTTGAACGTTGTCCCTTTTTATATGCTGACCAATATCGGCATGACCGTACGGTAAAGTGAAGTGGTTGGGAAGCCGAACTCGCTTCTGGTACACGATTTGATAAACTTTTTCCAAGGGTCGACTGACGATTTGGTGTGTGGGTAAACGTACAATCTTGTGCGGTTCGTGGGTGGTCACTTTAAAGTTTCGATCCTGTCCAGACTGCAAGGCTTCTTTCAATATGCTAAAGTTCAC
Source organism: Megalonaias nervosa (assembly GCA_016617855.1). NCBI lineage: Eukaryota > Metazoa > Mollusca > Bivalvia > Unionida > Unionidae > Megalonaias > Megalonaias nervosa. Next base: position 25,237 of record JAECUM010090645.1, read on the forward strand.
CACTCGACTGGTGCGATAATTAAGAGTCAATCCTTTCACTTTACACTCCGTGTGCACATCTCCTTGATTGTTCCGGTATTCGTAGCCGTAATTTTTGGGACCGCCACTTGCAAAACTTAGAATCTTGTGGTCGGGATGCTCGTCCGTCCAGGCTCCTAAACGGTCTCCTTCGATGACAGGGTGAGGTTGACCCAGGCGATCAATGTAGATGCAACTGTCCGTGTCAAAATACAGCACACGATCTCCTAATAGTTCTAAAGCTTCGTACAGTTTTAAGCGAGCATGGGCTGTCACGTAGGCCGCAATGATGACATTTCCAAATTCGTCGGCTTCTACAAAGTCCAGTTCTTCTTCGTAATTGATTAAGAGCAAGTCCTCACGAACAACGTCCACGTGTTTCATGTATTTGGTTTTGTCGTGAATCATCTGCAAGTATCGGAAAGGTTCTGTCAAATACTCCGTCTTGGGTAAACACGGTCGTTGTGCCATTTTGCCCCACAAACAATTCAACATCACTTTGGCAAACGATCGCCTTCCTTCGTTTTTCTCGATGTGGTCTAAAGTGATGCCTTCCTGCTTCCAGTATTTCTCTTTGAACTTTGTTTGGTCGTCGGGAGTGTGACACCAGGAAGGATATCCGCTAGCTTCTTGTTTCAGTTTCAAAAAGGCATTCACGTAGTCTGCAAAAATGCCTTTTTGAGAATCGTCGCCCTTGTGGTATTTTTCTGTCTTGGGAAAGTGGTAAATTTCGTACACTTCTAACAGTTGGTATCCCAAGTCCAGAGCTTTAAACAATTCCACGCTGACCCACGTTCCCGTCAAGGCTCGTTCTTCCTGAGTGTGCTGACAAGGGTGGTCTTGGTTGCACGTTTCAGCACAAGTACGACACAAGGGAAACATCAGTTTTCCTTGGCAATGATGTGGTAAAACGGGATGGTACAAGTTCGTGGGAGGCAAGACTTTACACTTGATCAATCCTTCGTATTGTCGAATATTGTCCACGTCGATGTGTTCCGTCAGCAATTGTGGGTGCCCTGCGGGAAAGTGACAATATTTGCACACGTACGGATACAGAGAACACACATCCAAGTATTTGATTTCTTCTCCTTTCTCCTCGTCGACTTGGTACAGCAAACAGGTGGCATTCGTCCGTCCTCCGTACAAACTGTCCCGCGGGTTCAGAGGGTCCACCAGCTTGTAACTTTCCACGATGCGCTTAAACTCGGGATCGGTTTTCAATCGCTGATCGTACTCGTGTTCCCACATTTCCACTACTTGGTATCCTTGCTCTTCTAACTTCAAGCGTCGCTGACAAGTGGCCTGGTACAAGTCTTCCATGGTCCGTTGTAAAAACTGGTTTTTAGTGTCACGTTGAGGGTAGCAGATGGGACATCCGTGAAATAAGCACCCGTTAAACTCGTACACGATCTTGGGGTTTTCTAATTCCCAGCCGTCTACTGAATACCTTCCGATGGTCTTTTCGCCTCCTCCGTTGCGAGCGTGTTGGATCCATTTGTCTTCCTTCTCACACAAGTAATGTAACCAGCGTAGGGCTTTGACCGAGTATTGACGTTTGACAAAATTAGTCGTTTGAGGACTGATGACAGCTAGGGTGTTTTCGGGCATGAATCGTTGACGATACACTAAGGAACACGCTTTGGCAATAGTGCAAGCTTCTTTCAAAGGATCGATCCCTCCGTGTTCCATGAACAGTTCTCGAAATTTTCCACAGCAGCGACGTAAAATGTCTACGTCGGAACGACAATATTTTAACATTTCTTCTTGAAAGTCAAAAGGGTCCGAAGCGTGAGTCTGGTACCATGCGTAGAAAGCTTCTCGTTGTTCGGTACGCATGTTGTCGGGGTCGTAGTAGTGAGCCTCAGGCAAATGGGGTAGAACGGCGTGTTGATTGGCTTCGGTATTGAAAAAGTGTGGAAAATAGCCTTTGGCCATTTCTGTCATGCCAAACGTTTTAGGCATGCGGCTCAAAGGCATAGCCAAGTAACTCATTGAATCTTTAAACTGTACTTGTCCCACTTGCATGGAAATGATTTTGGCTCCGTTCAAAGTTACTTTCGGACGTTCGGTACTTTGTTCCGTATAGTATCTCAACAGAAATTGTCCATCGTATCCCGAGAAATTGTGAGCCATCACCGTGGCATGGCGATGACAATCTCCGTAACGTTCGATATCTTCTTGGCTCCACGTCTCGTCGATAGGGTTTAAGATCCATTGGGCAAAATCGGCCAGTGTGTTCGATCCCCGAAAGATTTTTTCACGTCCTCCAGGAATCTTGCTGCAGTAAGGGCAATGAGTCAAGATAGGCTCTTGGATGCACTTCTCGCACGCTCGGTGAGCCACGCAGAAATTAGGAATGTGAATGCCAGTCTCTTGCATGCATTCGAAATCGAAAAAGATGAAATTCCCTTTCTTCTTCTGGTCATTATCTTCTTCTTCTTCATGTTTGGAATGGTATTTTTGAATGTAGCATTGGTGTTCCAAGTCCACGGTTTGGCGACAAATGTGACATCGCTTCTTTCCTGAACAGACGTGCGCCTTGGCACTGTTGGTACGTATGCCTTGTCCACAAGTAGGGCACAATCTCAAGAGCTGACAAGCACATTTCTGCTGTGAACCTTGCGTCTTTAGGTGTTGTTGGTAACAGGCAGGACTGACAAACGTGCGCTGACAAGCAGAGCAATACACTCGTTCTTGTCCTTCGTCCAGACAGGGTTCAGAAGCTAAACATCCTGAGCATTTCGATCCACAATGCTTGTGTTGCTCTCGATTGTTATAGCCATAGTCACATTTCTCACAGTAATAACTGTATGACAGGAATCCAGTGATACTGGTAATGGCATCAAAATGTTCATCGTGATGATAGACGTGAATGTATTTTCCGTCTTTGAAATCTTTGCCTCGAAACAACAGAGGTCCGCGCAGTTCTTGAGGGTGTACTTTCAAGGTGTAGCGTGGAGCCAAGACGTCTTGCAGTTTTTGCATTTCAGGAATGCCGCAGGGCCTGTCTTTGGATATCCCCGCTTGCTGTAACAGGAGTTCTGCTTCTCTTTGTTGTTTGGTTCGGTCCGATCGTCGAATAGTTTTCCAGGCTCTTTTCCATTCTTTCGTGTCGTTCTTGTCGGCATACGTTCTTCCCACCACGATCGCGCGGGCTAAGCACATCAGGTCTTGAATGTTGTTAATTTGAACGATGCTGCGCTTGATGCTGCGAAGGTCGTCCACCAATAACACCTTTTTGCGTTGTCCTGTCCCTTGGGGAAGAGACACGTGGGTCATGAACAGTGTCGCTTTTCCGTCGGTGATGTGAAACTTGTCGTTGGATTGTTGCACGTGTTGAATCTTGTCGATGACTTTGGAAGATGTCAATTCTGCTGGGCTGCTAAACTCGATCCAAACAGGGGACTTCAAACTGTCGTGATGAATGGAAAGTCTCATGACATCGTCTTCTTTGGCTTGACATTGCTGTTTCAGTGTGGTTAACAAAGAATCCCACACATCGGCGATGAACCCCTCAGCTTTCTCCAGCGGTACGTCTGACTTGAAATCTTTAAACTTCACCGTGTACGTGTAGGCCGTAGTTCTAAATTTTCTAGAGGAACGTTTTTCCGTCTCTCGAATGTGGTAGTACTTTTCGGGTGATACTGGTGATGGCGGACTTTGGTTTGGAATAGGCTCTCTCGGTCTGGTCGCAGACGTGGAAGGTATTGGTTCAGGTTCGCTCATGTCTTCGATTTGAGCGAACACTTCTTTTCGTGTGTGAGGCGATACGTCACGTCGCTGCCTCTTACCTTCTTCTTCTCTCTCACTGAAATCGTGCGATCGTTTCATCTCGATAGCTGATTCAGAAATGATTGAACCAAGTTCGTTCTCTCGGTATATATACCCCTCTTGACCTCTTGTTGTGACAATGACTTGGTATATTTCGCAAGGGCAAGTGAAAGCCAAACAGATTGGAACCCCTGGCTAACTTATGCGAACGACAATGGTGCGTCTTAAACACCTCATGCATCTTGACGATCCTTCGATTCAAACCCTACCACGAAAGTAAAAGGTTGCAAAAAAAACAAAAAAACAAAAAAACAAAAACAACAGACAGTTGGTGTCATTAAGAGAACTAGAGACGGTACTGTGCCGTTCGGACACGTACGTACTCCAGAAACCACGCTGCTCGGCAACGATGTCTCCTTCTCTCTGTCACTTCTACTTTTGTCCTTGACCAAGAGATCTACCAACCCTGATGTAATACTTGTGTTTCCTCATTTGATATATTTTAAAAAAAAAAATAAAAAATAAATCCATTTTTAATAGAACTACCCATTTTCGACAGCAGCGACGACGTCTCCTACTGCTCTTACCACTGTTGTTGCACCTACAAAGGTGATTTTCCTAAGACCAAAGTATGAGACAGAGCAAGTAAGTTGTGAAGTTGAGCGGAGGTGTTTAAACAACAACTGTCAAGCCCCTATGTTCCAGTTCTGTCTATGATAATAACTTGCAATACTTCACATTTTCTAAAGTGGAAATGTTTACAAGCCGTACAAAAGTTATGTGACTTTAGCTTTTGACACTTGCACAGACTCTTTCACTTCATAAGTGTCACGAGAAAAATATATATCCGATTTTTACCATTTTCCAAAACACGCACACACTTGCAACGTGACCAGAATCTGTACTTCTCTATTTGTGGATATCCCACAGACCTGTCCCAGCATACAGAGCTGATTAAGAACTGTAGGAATATCCCCTCATTGTTTCAGAAATATCAAAGCTTTTATGTGTATTTTCCCTGTTCCACCCTTTATTAGTGCTTAGGTATGTTCCCTAAAGACAAACAATTTTGAAAAAAATTAATTTTGAATTAAGGTTTCTCTCTGTTTATACATTTTTTTTCAAGTTGTTGGTGCATGGCAGATTACATCCAAATACCTTCTCAAAGTGAGTGGCATTTCTACACATGTCATTGCCTTTGTTAAATTCGGTTTTGTTGATTAGTCATCGTTAATCCTTAATTCTATTTTTTTGATGTATTTCTATTTTATAGAAGATGTAAGAGTGTTTATTGTTGTAACGGTATTTATGTTGTTTAGTCTGTTGCTGCGAAAGAAAATATCTATAGCAAAGTGCTTAAGTTTGTTCAGTTTTCTTATTACAAGCTCTACAAAAGGTACCAAGTTTGTCTTGCAAAGAGATCGAAACTTTAAGTTACACGGACGTGAAGGAAAACATACCTTTGTTACTACAGTTTGCTCTCCTTGTGTTCATTCTAATCATGCTTGCCTTATATCTTTGTGTTTTAGAGATCATATTTCTTCTGATGTAAATACATGCGTCAATGGACAGACAGCTTGGGTTATCATCCTTGAGGTTCACTGCACTTGAGTTTATTTACTTCATACAATCCCCAAATTCACTAGTTTAAAAAAAAACAAAAAAAACTACCACTCAATACTATATCATTTCTCTCTACCTATGCGAATCTGTGTATGTCGAAATGTCCAAGTGAGAAAATATTTTGTTTTGGTCAGTTTCAAAACGCGAACAATAATGGCACAGTTAAGTATTTGATGTGACAAAAGAAATGTTACGGTACACAACACAGGATTGTAAGCTCACATTCCAGTCAGTCTGTACTGCAATGGTAAAAATGCAAGAGCCTAGGCAAAAAAAAAAAAAAATAAAAAAAAATGCGTCAGTCGTAAGAACCAATTTTATTGGCTACACCTATTTTCTACCACCTTAGCTTCGAATCTCCTTCAGTCGTTCTTCGCACAGTGACAAGGTCAGACGTGTTTTTCTGCGCCTGGCCACTACACTAGCTGCCTTGAATTTAGAACCAAACAATGCGTCACTCATTATAAGTGACTTCATTGGCTAACCGATATTTTCCACCGCCTTAGCTTCAAATCGGTTTCAGTTGTTATTCGCACAGCGAGAAGATCAGACGTGTTTTTCTGCGCCTGACCACTACACTAGCTGCCTTGAATTTAGAACCAAACAATGCGTCACTCATTATAAGTGACTTCATTGGCTAACCGATATTTTCCACCGCCTTAGCTTCAAATCGGTTTCAGTTGTTATTCGCACAGCGAGAAGATCAGACGTGTTTTTCTGCGCCTGACCACTACACTAGCTGCCTTGAATTTAGAACCAAACAATGCGTCACTCATTATAAGTGACTTCATTGGCTAACCGATATTTTCCACCGCCTTAGCTTCAAATCGGTTTCAGTTGTTATTCGCACAGCGAGAAGATCAGACGTGTTTTTCTGCACCTGTCCACTACTCACTTTACAAAGAATAAAACTAATACACAAACAATCGTACCATGGGTGACTCATGGAAATTTATCAGTCTTATTGCGGAATACATCACGGCATGTTTGGATGTACTATTCTGTGAGAACTTTACATGACGTTTTTAACAGAATGATTTTAGTAGGCTATGTCTCCAATTCACTCTTGTGATATTTTACGATAGTGGGTTTTTTTTTCCCCAGTAGAAGTAATTATTTCAATGAGATGTGTGTTTTTGAAATTTCGTAAGGAAAATGTACCATATAAACGTAAGAGCCGTGATATTTTCAAAAGTAGAAATAACACACTCTGTCTGTCTGTCTCTCTCTCTCTCTCTCTCTCTGTAATTTTGATTGAAATCTAATGGCATGTGTTCCCCTTGTAAGATACCTCAAAAATTGTGATCAGTAGTCACCATAATTACGTGAACTGTTCCGTTTGTTATGTAATTTTTTTTCTAAAACTTACACCCTAAAAATTGTAGAACGATTTTTTTTCTTCCATCAGTAAATCGTTGGATGAAAAAAAAACTTGAGTTGACTTGAGCTTGTACAATTCAGGTATCTTAGCTTTATCCTAGTTTGTCACTGCAATGTGTCACGGAAAAAAAATTCTAACATTAGATCTACCGTTTTTTCAGAAAGGCAACAAACACACGGCTTTTTCAAGAAAGACGCGAGTGACATTGCACTGTAATAACCCTGCCTATGGTTAACTCTGAGTTCTAAAACCAAAACATGGGTTCAGAAAAAATGTAACAATGTTCGACCTATTTTCTCTCAGTTTAGACTGTCGATAGAACAAGGTGCGTTTTGGTACTGCTTTTTCACGCCATTAGATTTGTGAAAACTTTGCAACATTGTTGGTAGCCTGTGCTTCGAAACACAGAACATCTGTTAAATTTGGGATCTACAGCAAAATGTTAAGCGGTTAGTCGACAATAAATAGCACACTACCTTTTTAATAAAATTGATGAATGAATGAAAACAATGAACATTTCTCACATAGAATGTGTGGTTGTCTTCATTGCCTTTGTCCTATAATACCGCAAAAAATAACAGACCCAAAAATGGTGTCCTACGTTTTGGGGTGTTTTTTTTTTTTTTAAACCATTCTTTCTTTCTTTCTTTCTTTCTTCCAGTAATGTTAATTCTGTCTGCCCATCTCTCAAAACACTCCAGACTAAAGTACCGTCCGTTCTACTGTCACCCAGTGCAGTAACACTTGTGTGCGTGCTTTCGCTTACACATATATCGTGCGTCCCTAACATGATTGTCACATTAGAGACGCAACAACACTTCCAGAATATTGAGAACGAATGCTTACACCTAAACCTTGAGATGTAAAGAGTTTAAGTATTGTGTAAAACTTAGTCAAATTAAATCTTTGTAATCAAGATGAAACGATGACACTTTTCCAAGGAGCAAGCAGACCCCAAAGCGGCAATACTTTTCCAAATGTGTTGATAGAAGTTTGTGCAAGCGATCTCGAAGATGATATAATTATCTCATATTCAACAGCATTTGCATCCACTACAGAGTGAGATCGACAGGTTGAGTACAAATGGTGGTAAATATGATAGGATGACTGAACAAAGAAGACCAGTGAGGAACTAAATTCGTTTGGTACCTCATGAAGATTATTTTGTAGAATCTAGTAGCCCCAAAAGTGCCTTGCAGAAAAATTTAGAACGAAGACATACACCTACACGGCGAAATTAAATGGTTTACATCAGTGGTTGTTATTTATTTGTTTAATAAATTTTAGAAAGAACGCACACAAGTGTTACTGCACTGGGTGACAGTAGAACGGGCGGTACTTTAGTCTGGAGTGTTTTGAGAGATGGGCAGACAGAATTAACATTACTGGAAGAAAGAAAGAAAGAAAGAAAGAATGGTTTAAAAAAAAAAAAAAAAACACCCCAAAACGTAGGACACCATTTTTGGGTCTGTTATTTTTTGCGGTATTATAGGACAAAGGCAATGAAGACAACCACACATTCTATGTGAGAAATGTTCATTGTTTTCATTCATTCATCAATTTTATTAAAAAGGTAGTGTGCTATTTATTGTCGACTAACCGCTTAACATTTTGCTGTAGATCCCAAATTTAACAGATGTTCTGTGTTTCGAAGCACAGGCTACCAACAATGTTGCAAAGTTTTCACAAATCTAATGGCGTGAAAAAGCAGTACCAAAACGCACCTTGTTCTATCGACAGTCTAAACTGAGAGAAAATAGGTCGAACATTGTTACATTTTTTCTGAACCCATGTTTTGGTTTTAGAACTCAGAGTTAACCATAGGCAGGGTTATTACAGTGCAATGTCACTCGCGTCTTTCTTGAAAAAGCCGTGTGTTTGTTGCCTTTCTGAAAAAACGGTAGATCTAATGTTAGAATTTTTTTTCCGTGACACATTGCAGTGACAAACTAGGATAAAGCTAAGATACCTGAATTGTACAAGCTCAAGTCAACTCAAGTTTTTTTTTCATCCAACGATTTACTGATGGAAGAAAAAAAATCGTTCTACAATTTTTAGGGTGTAAGTTTTAGAAAAAAAATTACATAACAAACGGAACAGTTCACGTAATTATGGTGACTACTGATCACAATTTTTGAGGTATCTTACAAGGGGAACACATGCCATTAGATTTCAATCAAAATTACAGAGAGAGAGAGAGAGAGAGAGAGAGAGACAGAGTGTGTTATTTCTACTTTTGAAAATATCACGGCTCTTACGTTTATATGGTACATTTTCCTTACGAAATTTCAAAAACACACATCTCATTGAAATAATTACTTCTACTGGGAAAAAAAAAAAACCCACTATCGTAAAATATCACAAGAGTGAATTGGAGACATAGCCTACTAAAATCATTCTGTTAAAAACGTCATGTAAAGTTCTCACAGAATAGTACATCCAAACATGCCGTGATGTATTCCGCAATAAGACTGATAAATTTCCATGAGTCACCCATGGTACGATTGTTTGTGTATTAGTTTTATTCTTTGTAAAGTGAGTAGTGGACAGGTGCAGAAAAACACGTCTGATCTTCTCGCTGTGCGAATAACAACTGAAACCGATTTGAAGCTAAGGCGGTGGAAAATATCGGTTAGCCAATGAAGTCACTTATAATGAGTGACGCATTGTTTGGTTCTAAATTCAAGGCAGCTAGTGTAGTGGTCAGGCGCAGAAAAACACGTCTGATCTTCTCGCTGTGCGAATAACAACTGAAACCGATTTGAAGCTAAGGCGGTGGAAAATATCGGTTAGCCAATGAAGTCACTTATAATGAGTGACGCATTGTTTGGTTCTAAATTCAAGGCAGCTAGTGTAGTGGTCAGGCGCAGAAAAACACGTCTGATCTTCTCGCTGTGCGAATAACAACTGAAACCGATTTGAAGCTAAGGCGGTGGAAAATATCGGTTAGCCAATGAAGTCACTTATAATGAGTGACGCATTGTTTGGTTCTAAATTCAAGGCAGCTAGTGTAGTGGCCAGGCGCAGAAAAACACGTCTGACCTTGTCACTGTGCGAAGAACGACTGAAGGAGATTCGAAGCTAAGGTGGTAGAAAATAGGTGTAGCCAATAAAATTGGTTCTTACGACTGACGCATTTTTTTTAATTTTTTTTATTTTGCCTAGGCTCTTGCATTTTTACCATTGCAGTACAGACTGACTGGAATGTGAGCTTACAATCCTGTGTTGTGTACCGTAACATTTCTTTTGTCACATCAAATACTTAACTGTGCCATTATTGTTCGCGTTTTGAAACTGACCAAAACAAAATATTTTCTCACTTGGACATTTCGACATACACAGATTCGCATAGGTAGAGAGAAATGATATAGTATTGAGTGGTAGTTTTTTTTTTTTTTTTTAAACTAGTGAATTTGGGGATTGTATGAAGTAAATAAACTCAAGTGCAGTGAACCTCAAGGATGATAACCCAAGCTGTCTGTCCATTGACGCATGTATTTACATCAGAAGAAATATGATCTCTAAAACACAAAGATATAAGGCAAGCATGATTAGAATGAACACAAGGAGAGCAAACTGTAGTAACAAAGGTATGTTTTCCTTCACGTCCGTGTAACTTAAAGTTTCGATCTCTTTGCAAGACAAACTTGGTACCTTTTGTAGAGCTTGTAATAAGAAAACTGAACAAACTTAAGCACTTTGCTATAGATATTTTCTTTCGCAGCAACAGACTAAACAACATAAATACCGTTACAACAATAAACACTCTTACATCTTCTATAAAATAGAAATACATCAAAAAAATAGAATTAAGGATTAACGATGACTAATCAACAAAACCGAATTTAACAAAGGCAATGACATGTGTAGAAATGCCACTCACTTTGAGAAGGTATTTGGATGTAATCTGCCATGCACCAACAACTTGAAAAAAAATGTATAAACAGAGAGAAACCTTAATTCAAAATTAATTTTTTTCAAAATTGTTTGTCTTTAGGGAACATACCTAAGCACTAATAAAGGGTGGAACAGGGAAAATACACATAAAAGCTTTGATATTTCTGAAACAATGAGGGGATATTCCTACAGTTCTTAATCAGCTCTGTATGCTGGGACAGGTCTGTGGGATATCCACAAATAGAGAAGTACAGATTCTGGTCACGTTGCAAGTGTGTGCGTGTTTTGGAAAATGGTAAAAATCGGATATATATTTTTCTCGTGACACTTATGAAGTGAAAGAGTCTGTGCAAGTGTCAAAAGCTAAAGTCACATAACTTTTGTACGGCTTGTAAACATTTCCACTTTAGAAAATGTGAAGTATTGCAAGTTATTATCATAGACAGAACTGGAACATAGGGGCTTGACAGTTGTTGTTTAAACACCTCCGCTCAACTTCACAACTTACTTGCTCTGTCTCATACTTTGGTCTTAGGAAAATCACCTTTGTAGGTGCAACAACAGTGGTAAGAGCAGTAGGAGACGTCGTCGCTGCTGTCGAAAATGGGTAGTTCTATTAAAAATGGATTTATTTATTTTTTTTTTTTTTAAATATATCAAATGAGGAAACACAAGTATTACATCAGGGTTGGTAGATCTCTTGGTCAAGGACAAAAGTAGAAGTGACAGAGAGAAGGAGACATCGTTGCCGAGCAGCGTGGTTTCTGGAGTACGTACGTGTCCGAACGGCACAGTACCGTCTCTAGTTCTCTTAATGACACCAACTGTCTGTTGTTTTTGTTTTTTTTGTTTTTTGTTTTTTTTGCAACCTTTTACTTTCGTGGTAGGGTTTGAATCGAAGGGTCGTCAAGATGCATGAGGTGTTTAAGACGCACCATTGTCGTTCGCATAAGTTAGCCAGGGGTTCCTATCTGTTTGGCTTTCACTTGCCCTTGCGAAATATACCAAGTCATTGTCACAACAAGAGGTCAAGAGGGGTATATATACCGAGAGAACGAACTTGGTTCAATCATTTCTGAATCAGCTATCGAGATGAAACGATCGCACGATTTCAGTGAGAGAAGAAGAAGAAGGTAAGAGGCAGCGACGTGACGTATCGCCTCACACACGAAAAGAAGTGTTCGCTCAAATCGAAGACACGAGCGAACCTGAACCAATACCTTCCACGTCTGCGACCAGACCGAGAGAGCCTATTCCAAACCAAAGTCCGCCATCACCAGTATCACCCGAAAAGTACTTCCGCATTCGAGAGACGGAAAAACGTTCCTCTAGAAAATTTAGAACTACGGCCTACACATACACGGTGAAGTTTAAAGATTTCAGGTCAGACGTAACGCTGGAGAAAGCAGAGGGGTTCATCGCCGATGTGTGGGATTCTTTATTAACCACACTGAAACAGCAATGTCAAGCCAAAGAAGACGATGTCATGCGACTTTCCATTCATCACGACAGTTTGAAGTCCCCTGTTTGGATCGAGTTTAGCAGCCCAGCAGAATTGACATCTTCCAAAGTCATCGACAAGATTCAACACGTGCAACAATCCAACGACAAGTTTCACATCACCGACGGAAAAGCGACACTGTTCATGACCCACGTGTCTCTTCCCCAAGGGACAGGACAACGCAAAAAGGTGTTATTGGTGGACGACCTTCGCAGCATCAAGCGCAGCATCGTTCAAATTAACAACATTCAAGACCTGATGTGCTTAGCCCGCGCGATCGTGGTGGGAAGAACGTATGCCGACAAGAACGACACGAAAGAATGGAAAAGAGCCTGGAAAACTATTCGACGATCGGACCGAACCAAACAACAAAGAGAAGCAGAACTCCTGTTACAGCAAGCGGGGATATCCAAAGACAGGCCCTGCGGCATTCCTGAAATGCAAAAACTGCAAGACGTCTTGGCTCCACGCTACACCTTGAAAGTACACCCTCAAGAACTGCGCGGACCTCTGTTGTTTCGAGGCAAAGATTTCAAAGACGGAAAATACATTCACGTCTATCATCACGATGAACATTTTGATGCCATTACCAGTATCACTGGATTCCTGTCATACAGTTATTACTGTGAGAAATGTGACTATGGCTATAACAATCGAGAGCAACACAAGCATTGTGGATCGAAATGCTCAGGATGTTTAGCTTCTGAACCCTGTCTGGACGAAGGACAAGAACGAGTGTATTGCTCTGCTTGTCAGCGCACGTTTGTCAGTCCTGCCTGTTACCAACAACACCTAAAGACGCAAGGTTCACAGCAGAAATGTGCTTGTCAGCTCTTGAGATTGTGCCCTACTTGTGGACAAGGCATACGTACCAACAGTGCCAAGGCGCACGTCTGTTCAGGAAAGAAGCGATGTCACATTTGTCGCCAAACCGTGGACTTGGAACACCAATGCTACATTCAAAAATACCATTCCAAACATGAAGAAGAAGAAGATAATGACCAGAAGAAGAAAGGGAATTTCATCTTTTTCGATTTCGAATGCATGCAAGAGACTGGCATTCACATTCCTAATTTCTGCGTGGCTCACCGAGCGTGCGAGAAGTGCATCCAAGAGCCTATCTTGACTCATTGCCCTTACTGCAGCAAGATTCCTGGAGGACGTGAAAAAATCTTTCGGGGATCGAACACACTGGCCGATTTTGCCCAATGGATCTTAAACCCTATCGACGAGACGTGGAGCCAAGAAGATATCGAACGTTACGGAGATTGTCATCGCCATGCCACGGTGATGGCTCACAATTTCTCGGGATACGATGGACAATTTCTGTTGAGATACTATACGGAACAAAGTACCGAACGTCCGAAAGTAACTTTGAACGGAGCCAAAATCATTTCCATGCAAGTGGGACAAGTACAGTTTAAAGATTCAATGAGTTACTTGGCTATGCCTTTGAGCCGCATGCCTAAAACGTTTGGCATGACAGAAATGGCCAAAGGCTATTTTCCACACTTTTTCAATACTGAAGCCAATCAACACGCCGTTCTACCCCATTTGCCTGAGGCTCACTACTACGACCCCGACAACATGCGTACCGAACAACGAGAAGCTTTCTACGCATGGTACCAGACTCACGCTTCGGACCCTTTTGACTTTCAAGAAGAAATGTTAAAATATTGTCGTTCCGGCGTAGACATTTTACGTCGCTGCTGTGGAAAATTTCGAGAACTGTTCATGGAACACGGAGGGATCGATCCTTTGAAAGAAGCTTGCACCATTGCCAAAGCGTGTTCCTCAGTGTATCGTCAACGATTCATGCCCGAAAACACCCTAGCTGTCATCAGTCCTCAAACGACTAATTTTGTCAAACGTCAATACTCGGTCAAAGCCCTACGCTGGTTACATTACTTGTGTGAGAAGGAAGACAAATGGATTCAACACGCTCGCAACGGAGGAGGCGAAAAGACCATCGGAAGGTATTTAGTAGACGGCTGGGAATTAGAAAACCCCAAGATCGTGTACGAGTTTAACGGGTGCTTATTTCACGGATGTCCCATCTGCTACCCTCAACGTGACACTAAAAACCAGTTTTTACAACGGACCATGGAAGACTTGTACCAGGTCACTTGTCAGCGACGCTTGAAGTTAGAAGAGCAAGGATACCAAGTAGTGGAAATGTGGGAACACGAGTACGATCAGCGATTGAAAACCGATCCGGAGTTTAAGCGCATCGTGGAAAGTTACAAGCTGGTGGACCCTCTGAACCCGCGGGACAGTTTGTACGGAGGGCGGACGAATGCCACCTGTTTGCTGTACCAAGTCGACGAGGAGAAAGGAGAAGAAATCAAATGCTTGGACGTGTGTTCTCTGTATCCGTACGTGTGCAAATATTGTCACTTTCCCGCAGGGCACCCACAATTGCTGACGGAACACATCGGCCTGGACAATATTCGACAATACGAAGGATTGATCAAGTGTAAAGTCTTGCCTCCCACGAACTTGTACCATCCCGTTTTACCACATCATTGCCAAGGAAAACTGATGTTTCCTTTGTGTCGTACTTGTGCTGAAACGTGCAACCAAGACCACCCTTGTCAGCACACTCAGGAAGAACGAGCCTTGACGGGAACGTGGGTCAGCGTGGAATTGTTTAAAGCTCTGGACATGGGATACCAACTGTTAGAAGTGTACGAAATTTACCACTTTCCCAGGACAGAAAAATACCACAAGGGCGACGATTCTCAAAAAGGCATTTTTGCAGACTACGTGAATGCCTTTTTGAAACTGAAACAAGAAGCTAGCGGATATCCTTCCTGGTGTCACACTCCCGACGACCAAACAAAGTTCAAAGAGAAATACTGGAAACAGGAAGGCATCACTTTAGACCACATCGAGAAAAACGAAGGAAGGCGATCGTTTGCCAAAGTGATGTTGAATTGTTTGTGGGGCAAAATGGCACAACGACCGTGTTTGCCCAAGACGGAGTATTTGACAGAACCTTTCCGATACTTGCAGATGATTCACGACAAAACCAAATACATGAAACACGTGGACGTTGTTCGTGAGGACTTGCTCTTAGTCAATTACGAAGAAGAACTGGACTTTGTAGAAGCCGACGAATTTGGAAATGTCATCATTGCGGCCTACGTGACAGCCCATGCTCGCTTAAAACTGTGCGAAGCTTTAGAACTATTAGGAGATCGTGTACTGTATTTTGACACGGACAGTTGCATCTACATTGATCGCCTGGGTCAACCTCACCCTGTCATCGAAGGAGACCGTTTAGGAGCCTGGACGGACGAGCATCCCGACCACAAGATTCTAAGTTTTGCAAGTGGCGGTCCCAAAAATTACGGCTACGAATACCGGAACAATCAAGGAGATGTGCACACGGAGTGTAAAGTGAAAAGGATTGACTCTCAATTATCGCACCAGCCGAGTGGTGAACTTTAGCATATTGAAAGAAGCCTTGCAGTCTGGACAGGATCGAAACTTTAAAGTGACCACCCACGAACCGCACAAGATTGTACGTTTACCCACACACCAAATCGTCAGTCGACCCTTGGAAAAGTTTATCAAATCGTGTACCAGAAGCGAGTTCGGCTTCCCAACCACTTCACTTTACCGTACGGTCATGCCGATATTGGTCAGCATATAAAAAGGGACAACGTTCAAGGTCGATAGTTCATTGTGACTACCATTGCTAAGCGAGAAAGATGAATATTTTCAAACAGCAAGTATCGAGCGTAAGACTCAAGTCCAACGAGAAACTCGAGTTGGATGCTGTGCCTCACGATCACATCACCAACGCAGTACCACATCTTAGTTGTTTATTTACTAACGCCATGGCAAACTACGTGAAACCAGTGCAACTTCCAGACCACAAGACTTTTACCTTATGGACATGCTGATATCACCCAGTATAAAAGAGGGACCACTTCCAAGAACGACACTTCATTGCGAGGACAAACACCAAGAAAGATGAATCACTCTACGCAGATGAAAAAAGAGAAGGAACAAACATCATTGACCACTTTCACTACCATACCCTCACAGCAAAAAAAAAAAAAAAAGGAAACAGATTCAGTAGACCTAAAGGAGTATTTTAGCATCCAAATGATTCAGACAGCGACTTCGAGAAAATTTAGGACGACAACTTACACCTACATGGTGAAATTTAAAGACTTTGCGCCTGACGTTCCAGCCGAGAAAGCAGCAGGTTTCATTACGGACTTATTTGACTCACTGTTAGAGGAACTCAAACGTCAGTGCCAAGTCAGAGCTCAAGGTCGTTTGAGCCTATCTATGTATCACGAAAGTTTGAACTCTCCTGTATGTCTCGGGTTTAGCACACCTGCAGAATTAACTTCTTCCAAACTATTGAGGGCTATTGCTTCGACGATGCAGACGATGAGTGAAAAATTTGACATCACCGATGGAAAAGTGACCATTCATATGGCATACGTTGTGCCTCCATGGGAAGAAGACAATAACCACCATTGATCTGCTTGTAAATAAGTTTACCCAGCACAGATTTACAGATGAAAGGGAGTATGTGATGGAAAACATCTACGCTGGGACACAAGTAGTAGCTGACCAGATTTGAAAACAACGTGCGTGACTGATAAAAAGAAAAGCACGAATTTTGTCCAGTTG